>CAEFZX010009370.1:0-18906 GCA_903066825.1 Alfaro cultratus | reverse complement strand
GCAGCAGTGCAGCTTCCATGCCACACGTTGATGCTGGAGCTCAGAACGCTCTCCACCGCACCTCTGTAGAAGGAGATTAGAACAGAGTTCCCGAGACCAGCATATCTCAGCCGCCTGAGGAAGTAGAGCCTGTGATGAGCCTTCTTGACCAAACTGGCAGTGTTGTAGCTCCAGCTGAAGTTGTTGCTCAGGTGTACACCCAGGCACTTGTAGCTGGAGACTATTTCCACTGCAGATCCTCCGACTTGCAGATGACAGTGAGTGTGTCTGCCCCTTCTGAAGTCCACAATCATCTCCTTTGTCTTCTTCTCTTTGATGCAGAGATTGTTTTTTCTGCACCAACCCTCCAGGTGTGCCACCTCCTGCCTGTAGCCGGACTCATCACAGTTTGTGATGCATCCAACCACTGCCATGTCGTCCGCAAACTTCACAATATGACAGCATGGGTGGACAGGTGAGCAATCATATGTGAGCAGTGTGAACAAGAGGGGGCTCAGAACACAGCCCTGGGGGGAGCCTGTGCTGAGGGTTAGGGTAGAGGAGGAGACGTTGTGGATCCTCACAGACTGCTGCCTGTTAGTCAGGAAGTCCAGAACCCAATTGCAGATGGAGGAGCTCAGGCCAAGTGTCACAAGTTTGTTGACAAGGGTCCCGGGAATCATGGTGTTGAACGCAGAAGTGAAGTCCACAAAGAGCAAACGGACATAGGAGTTCTTCTGCTCCAGGTGTGAGAGGGTGGTGTGGACCACGGAGGAGATAGCGTCCTCTGTGGATCGGTTCCTTCTGTAGGCGTATTGGTGTGGGTCCACATTGACGTTTATGGTGGCTTTGATGTGGGTCATAACCAGTCTTTCAAAGCACTTTGTGACTATCGGCGTGAGGGCTACTGGCCAATAGTCATTCAGTCCCGTGACAAGCTGGGTGATGTTACTACTTTGTGGTTAATTCCTGGATTACCTCCCTTGTCTCTGACCCATGCTGATTTCACCTCATCGAACAATAAATCCAATCTATCAGCAGATCCCAAAGTCTCCTTTTGGACAATTTACTTCATCAGCAAATTGTAAGATCACATCTCCTGAATCACACATTTCCCTTCCTTCTACATTCAGTAATAAAATCTTTACCTTTATCCTGTGATCTTGGTTTGGTTCTGCATGTGGGTTAAACGGCTTCTTAAAAACATGACAATAATGCAAGGAGTAGGAACATAGTAACAGTTTGCGAGTAATAAGGACACTGGCTGCTCTCCTGTCTTTGTTGCAGCATAGTATAGAATTGCAGGTTTTGCCTGTATGTGTTTGTGTGTGTGTGTGCATGTGAAGCACAAAATGGGTATTGGTGTGAAACAGAACTGCAGTGATGATGTTGCTTTAAGGCACTGAGTCAGTTCATGAGTGCTGTCTTGGGAGCAGAGACATCACGGCACAGACTGGATGTGAAATGTGTGTTTTAGCAAGTCTGTTCTCACACCTTTAACATATCTTTAGATTCCAACTGCCTTGTAGCAAATTCTTGCAACACCAAAATTTATCTTAAGGTAAACTAAATTTGTGACTTGTGAGTTTGAAGCAAGTCCCAAACACAGAAGCATAGCTTTAATAATGAAACCATGGCAAACTCTTACTGGCCTAGGCTCAAAGACAGCAAGATGTGGAACCAGACAAGAATCAGTGGAAGGAATGAGTGAACTATGGAAACCAAGGAGTTTAAAGAGATGTTCTCAATAACATGGAAAACAGGTACGTCTAATCAGGGGAATGTTCAACAACTGTGACAGGGGAGGACTGTGGTAACTACCCTACCTCTAACTGACAACACAATGGTTGCTGAACTAAACACAAAGAAGAACAAGCATAACACCAGAGAAAAAAAAACTAAAATATACAATCAGTACACAGAAGCAGGGGTAACACATGGCACAGTGGCTAGAGTGGGCACCCTGAACACAGAGGCTATAGAACTGGGGGTGAAGAAGGTGTCCCGAGTTCGAATCCCATCCTCTGTAGCCTTGTCTTTCCCACTTCTCTCTGCCTCCTTCTTGTCAGATTACTATCAAACTAAAATCATCTACTGCCACAAAAAAGAATAAGAAACTAAACATAAAGGCGTGAATAAAGAAAATACTTGACCTAACCATAATAAAGAACACATAGGAATTAACTGAAACAGAAAAACCCAAATCAAAAAAATTAAAACCTAAGAAATGATCAGAAAACAGACACAAATAAAAAGCCAAAGAACAAACAACCATGAATCATGACAAATATATTAGCTTGACAACAGGAAACTAAGAAAATTACCAAGACAACATTAAATACTGAATTTTAAATCCCCCTGTCCTGTGGGAAGGTCGGGGAACTAAATAAATAAATAAATAAATAAATAAATAAATAAATAAAGTAATTGACTTCGTAATTCCGACTTATGGCTGGACAGTGGTGTAGTTGGTAGCACTGTTACCTTGCAGCAAGAGGGTCCTGGGTTCGATTCCCGGCCCGGGGTCTTTCTGCATGGAGTTTCCATGTTCTCCCTGTGCATGTGTGGGTTCTCGCCCACGCATATATATATATATATATATATATATGTGTGTGTGTGTGTGTGTTTCAAAGCTTTTATTCATTTTAAGAATGATTTCTTGGTTACAGTTAATGAAAACATGGCATTTAAGATTAGAATATTACATCAGGAGTGAAAAATATGTTTATTACCAGCTTAAATGTTACTTTCAAAAAGTACTTTTAATCTAACATACAAGCTTCTTTGGAACTCATTCTAATTCATTAAATATGACTACTATGAAACCTTTGTTGTGTTTTTGTAAGCAAGCGACAATCGGAAGCCAACTTCAGCAGCAGCTTCGTAAAATCTATGAAAAACCCAATGGTGAACCTCTGAGTCCATGAGAGCCGCTAACTGAAACACGTTCTGTCTGAGCGTCCACACGAAAAATAATAAAGTCAGGAGTTATAACATTATTTTCTAATAAGGTTGCTAAGTTCCAGCTCACTGATAGTAGGTCGCCATCCTCTTGAAGCAAAGTACAGTGTGATGCTATCCAACCAATTTGGAGAAGTTGTAGCCTGAAGACACTGCCCCTCCTCATGATCATAATGAAGCAGAAACAATTAAGGAAAATTGAAAATGAAAAAAGAGCAAATGAATAAGAAAAATGGAAAAAGGAATAAATGAAGGAAAATAAGGAAATGAAAAAGGACAGGCAGAAATAAATGCAGGGATAAATAAAATAATAAATAAGTGTATAAATGAATAAATATAGATAGGAATAAAGAGCCAATTACTTTTTTATTTATTTTCCTATTAATTTATTTAATTTTGGATAAAATGGCTCTCCATACAAGTTTGGCCTGAGAGAAATATAAGACTAAGTTATTTTGAGTAAACTGGACTTGAATATTTTTGTTACTGGAGTGAATGCTTCAGCTCAGCAGAGAGCATGTGCAGTAAAATTGTGCGGGAAACTTCCAGAACATTTGTGGACTTGCACTAACAAGATATTTTATGTTCAAGTAGATACTATACTATCTATATTTATATAGAAAAAATCTTTTGCAAATATTCATTTATTTGGATTTGATCCCTGCAACTCATTCCAAAAAACGTTGTTACCCCCAGATTGTGAATTTAATTCTGGGATTAATAAAGTTTATTCATTCATCCATTCACTGATGGTTTGAGTTCCTTTTTGGTTATTCTGTAAGTTTGTTCATTTCACTTTACAAACACATGATAGTTTGGCAGTTTGTTTTTCTCTCTGTGGATAAGAATATTATTAAATGCATAAATGATAATCTTATAAATGTAAACATGTATTTTATTAATGCATGTGCTGTTCAGTCCAATGGATTAGACTAAATGTCCCAAACAAAACCTTTTTACAGAAAGCTAGACTCTTGTTTAAACTGTAAAAGCAATGCTCAGTGCTGCTTTTCTGACATAAACACACAAAAGGTGATGTAACTAAGTGCAACAGATGTACCACCAGCTGCTAGGTAGGTTATATGTCGAGCTAAGCTCCCACAAAGCAGGACAGAACCAATGGGTTTAGACAGCATGTCCTACAGAATATGCACACATTTGCATTAGACCCAAACCTTCCGTGTGGGTGGTTCATATGTGTCACTAAGTCAGCCAAAAGCTGCTTCGACATGAGCAGCCAGGCATTCACAGGCCTCACTGGTGATTTTTTTGACTGAAGTTTCCAGAGCAGTACCAGCATTTCTGTGTTTTCCTGCCCACAGCTATCACCATCTGTAGTAACTCTTGGAATAATACTGAATTAACATAAATTACAAAATTATTTAATTTCCCTTTATGATCAATAAAGTATTTTTGAATTTGAATTCAACTGAATTGTTCCAGTAATATATAGAGAGGCATTTTTTTCACAAAGTTGACCAATAATTTAATTCAATGATATAGCTGATTGGTCATAATGACAGATGATCTTCATATTGAACACACTCTGCAGGCTTTGTGATTTAAAAAAGAACAGTCTCTAAGAACAATTTGTGATTCAATGTCCTGTGATGTTTCCACTTCATTCAGCTCTTACACTGTGCAGAGAGGCTTTACAGTTAGAAAAGGTCTCAGTGTGTAGCTGAAAGGTCAAGAATATCATAGAAAAACTGAAGTCTCAGGTCAGCATGTTATATTTGAAATGACTGCTCACAATTTGCACTCCTCACATGTTAGTTGAACCAGCAGAAGAATGTTACATACAGTTGTTGTGAAAGGAATCCACAATGTGACATTTTACATCAGAATAGCCAGAGGAAGGTGGAGGGGAGGATTTTTTTACACTTGTAAATGTTCAAATGTAATGTTCTTTTTTTTCTTTCTACTTTTTCAAAAGAGGTGGAATTGATCGTCTCTAACTGTGGAATATTTGTCATTTAAAACAGACATGTACTCAGCTGTGGCATTTGAAGGTTGTTGCTGTGCCAAATACATTTGGCTAAAGAACATATTGGTTTTCAGTTTGTTCTTCAGCCAAATGTATTTTAGGATTATTATTTATTTCTCATTCAACTTAGTTTAGTGCTTCATAGGCTGACACTGATTTTGACATTGACAGTCAGATGTCTGAACCTCAACTCTATTAAAATGATGTGGCTATGGGAAATTTTCCATAAGAAAATGATTGAAAACCTCAGTGACCAGAACCAATGATGTGAATAGTAGGACAGAATTTCTGCTTGTGCTGGGAGATGGTTCACTTCATACCAGACTCTCACTCCATTGTGCTGGTGTTGAAACACCTAAAGCTGCTGAGGTGGGCAAATGAAGCCTCATGAAGCAATGAAGCTTGCCCAAAGGTTCATTATTCTGTGGTTCATTCATTCCTCATTAGTGACATCTTCTGCTGAAACTATAACAACCTTTAGTTTTAATAACATAAAGCCACATAATTTTTAAAGTTTAATCAGTAAATACTTTACTTTACTGAGTAAAGTATTACTGATACTTTAATCAGTAATAAAGTATCAGTAATGTCCATCAGTAATGGGCATTAACCATTTCTTGGTTAATGTCAAGTTGTCATAATGAAGAACTTTTGAATAATGTCAGCTTTGTATTAAAAGTGTCACGATTTACTGAAAGACACTTTATGACAACAGTCATAAATATTCATGAAGACTTACTCATGTTCATGACAGGTGTTATGTCATGTTTATGACAGTGTCATGAGAGTCTTATTCACAACCCGTCAAATAAAGTGTTACCGAAACTAATAAAACAGGCCTGGTTATCCTGTTGGAAGACCCCTGACCAGCGACAGAAACCAAGCTTTCTTACACTAGGTAGCACATTTCTATGATAATCTTGAGATTTTGTCATACCTTGCAGGTGCCAGACTGCATCTGGCACAGGGGGCCTTGAATCATGCAGCAAAGTACCCCCAGAGAATAGCTTTGCCTCTTCAGTGTTCCACAGTAAAACCAGTTTTCTTTTGTTGGAAAAAGCTCCAATTATGTCTTATCTCTCCAAAGGACCTTCAGAGAGCTTTGTGGCTCATAACTATGCACTGTGGCAAGTTACAGTCTTGCTTTTTACATTTTACTTTAATTTTGTCAGTTTCAGTTTATTTCAGTAAACATTGTGGGGTTTTAGTCATTAAAAGTGACTTATTGTGCTTCCTCGAAAAGGATAGGTCTATCAGCAATGGACACATTCGTTACATGTTTTTCACAAAATTATTCTTACAATATGAGATTTTAGTCTGTTCAGTTCTGCCTATTTTGAGCTCTTTTAAGAATGAGCTGTTTTAGAGCCTCTTATCACTTTAAATCCAAAATTAGTTGCTGCTGGTCACACCACCCAACTCAGTGTTTACACCCACACATGAAATTAGTTGCAAACAAAAATGCAATTATACAATTGCACATCTTTGAAAAGCAGACATAGAGCCTCCTGCACAACCAACAAGAGAAGAAAGTGGTTTGTGGATAGCATAAGTCAATAACAAAACATGTCTTTTCCAGGGGGGATTGTACAGTGCAGACAGCGGGAAAACCAGCTGAGCTAGAGTTGCTGGGTGATGGGCTTGACTTTGCCGGGGTTGCTAGGTGAGGGGCAGTGCCTGCTGATTCATGACCAAAAAACATTAAATTTTTCCAAAATCCAATTTTGTTTTTTTTAAAGCCGTTGGGTTGTTGTTAGAATCAGTAGAAACCTAACTGGAAGTACAAAAACCTGCAAAATGTGAATTTTGTATAATATGTTCCCTTAAACACAGGGGAAATAAAATGTTTATCCAGAGAAATTGAGTGCTTTCTTTTTACTATAAGTGCATTAATTCATCTCTGTTTAGTTTGTCTCAGTAAAGTCTTATCTTGTTTCAAGAGTTCCTACAAGATTTACATCTGGCTCTGACATCTGAGTCAAACACTACAGTCTTAGAATAGAAAACAGGCTCTAAGGGAGGGCCAGCAGTTTCAAGCATCAGGTGTGATGACGATCAGGTCTAGGTAACCCCAACCCAAGGGATGAAGGACTCCCAGGACCATGCGACGTGTTTGTGACAAGCAGCAATGCCCAACTTTTCTCTCTGTCTGCTTTGGTGTGTGTTAAAGTGCACTGATGCAACATGCTGCAAAAGATGATGCACACTTGTGTTCTGATGCCAGATAGGATCAACACAGATTCAAACAACTATTTATGAATCTTTGAAAAGCTACTTGTTTTGAATGAAGATAAGTTATTGGTGAGTTTAATACAGTGATAAAGGTTCTGCAAGTGAAAGAAAGAAAAACATCACTAAGTAATAGAAGTGATTACTTTTAGTGACCCCCCTTCCTGCAGCTTATGTCACAGATTTCATGGTATCGAGGTCATGTGTGTGCACTAAACAACATCCTATGATTGCAAAGTGAGGGTTGTCAGTTGAAACATGTAGGCCACAGGTGTCAAACTCCAGTCCTCAAGGGCCGCTGTCCTGCAGTTTTTAGATGTGCCACAGGTACAAAGTATTGGAATGAAATGGCTTAATTCCCTCCTCCTTGTGTAGATCAGTTCTCCACAGCCTTGCTGACAACCTAATTATTCTATTCAGGTGTGGTGCAGCAGAGGCACATCTAAAAACTGCAGGACACCGGCCCTTGAGGACTGGAGTTTGACACCCCTGATGTAGGCAGTCTGAAAGAGAGTTTTTTAACCATCTATCTAATGCATGATCACAGGAAGGTGGATGCCTATTTCCAGAGGTCAAAGGGGAACATCCTGGCCAGGTCACTAATCAATCACAAGGACAGGTAGAACTCATGGATGCATGTGAGAACATGCAAACTCAATGCAGAAAGACTGTGCTGAAATAATAACCCTGAACTTCCTTTCTTTCATGGTAACAACGAACATTGGCAACCTTCTTTTCACCTTCTGAGTCAACGCCTTTATGTTTTTATCACTTGGTTAATGTTCGTGGGTCTGGTGGACCAGCAAGGTTTGTGGGATTTTAATGCAATCAAACAATTTTACACTAAAATATTGAGCTTAATTCAAATTACAAGCAATGCATACATAGTTAATATTTGTTCCTTAGGCTTCTTAGATTACATTTATGAAAACTGTCCAACAACTGTCCAAATTATATCTTGAAGACACAATTTCATACATTAGCAAATTCAGTGATGAACATATGACTAAAGGTATTACGTTTCATGCCATATGTACTTTACTCCTAGCACATTTAACATGAAGACTCAAGAGGGAATAAGAACCTCCAATGAGAAACATAAGATTTGGTTCATCCTTCTAAATAGGTGCAAACAATAGATGGAAAGAGAGATTTTGGCAACTTCATGTTTTCTCAAAATTCAATTGATGAAGTGGAATGGATTAACATTTCTTCATGTACTAACTGCTATTGGAATTAGTTTGGTTTTGGCGCTAACTGCTGACAAGCTGGTCCACTGTCATGTCTTCGGTTTAAAACTCTCTAATATGAGATTGACAGTTATTTTGCTCTTCAAAATGACTGTCAAGTTCTTTGTGAAAAAAAAAAGAAAGGTTTTAACTCTTTCAAAATTGGGTTCAAGGTTCTCTTAGGAGAATCTTTTGGTATTGGCTGTGTAAAGGAACCAAACAGGCAAAGCTGTTATATTTCACCTCTCTGGAACTTGGAGAGAAGAGGAGAAAACAGAATCAGAATCAGAATGTCTTAATTGTCATTGTAGATGCACAACAAAATTTCATTTCAGTACAGCAAGCCCAAAGAAAGACAAAATAAACAGAAACATGGGAAGACAGCAGACTGAGGCTGCAGCAGAAATCCTGTTATCAAAAATTCAATTAAAAGGATTGTTGTAGAGGCACAGAGGTAAAGCACAACCCATGTATGGATGCCTTAATGCTCGACGTGACTGTCACAGGTTCAAGTCCCGGCCTGTTGACTATTGCCGCATGTCTTCCTCCTCTCTCATTACCCACTTTCCTATCTGACCACTCTCAAATAAAAGACACTAGAGCCGATAAAACCTTTAAAAAATCCAATTACATACATGTCTGACTGACAATACGGACAGGCACATTATCTTCCACTTCCCCCAGGAATCCGTAATGCAGCCATCATATCTGTGGTTGGTGCAATCACCGACCACAGATATTTTTTCTCATTGAAAAAAATTGATCAATTGCATTGAGAGATCAGCTGACTAGATCCATAATATGCAAGTCAGAGGACACTTCCACTCTTGTCATTTGTGTTCTTGGGCAAGACTTGTCACCCATCTTGCCTGTTGTGTTGGTCAGAAGCACCGATGGTGAAAAATTTGCAGCCTTGCTTTGGTCAGCCTGCCCCACGGAGGCTGTTGCTACAATCCAGTAGCTCCATTATCAGCGTGTAAATGAGCCCTTGGAGATTTCAAACAACATATCGCCAACTACAGCTTAGAGTAGTTAAACTGTAGCCCGATGTAAAAACATTTTGCTAGAAAATGTAATTGAGAAGCTTTCATTATTATTATTACACGTTATCAAACACACCATTTTGATGCCAAAAGAAAACTCAGAAAAATATAGAGACAACCAGGAGAATCAAGTCATTTAAAGTTAAAACTCAGTTTCACACAAGCACGCTAGCAAAAATGTTTGGCTTTTGAACTGAACAGTTCAAGGTCGCTATCAAGCTAAGTTTCTATTAGTAGCTTCGCAAATCTTTTTGATAAACATTACCAAGTCAGATCTATTTAGGTTATGGGACTCATTCACACACACATGCGCCATGCACATGTATGGATGGGGTTACAGAGTTCATAACTGAAACTGTCTTTATTTATGTCTTTTGTTTCTACAAAGGAAAGAAAACAAACCAAAGCCAATGAAAACAGGGTTTTAAAAAGAATGATTGTATTTTTCTTTGATGAAAGAAAATGTAATAATTTTTGTGTCTGTCCATTACAATGGCTGCAGTTGCAGCCACACAAATGTGGTAGCATTCAATCACACCACACACAATAGTTTAGTCAGTCTCACCTCACTTATGTTTTGGTTTCTTTAAGTCCAGTCCTTCAGGGGAACAGAGAGGTAGAGAAGGGGTGGAGCAAACCTACTGAGAGTGCAAATTGGTTCATACCACTGCTCATCACCAAGAGGGGGGGATGGGATTTTTCTATGTTAGCTTCAGTTAGGTTTTTGTGTGTTCTCCCCTTTGTGTCTTCCATGTGGCCTTATCAGTCAGTATTTCAGTTTCCCCTTTGTCTCATTTAAGTAGGTCTGTTTGAGTTAGTCTGAGTTGAAAGTCTGTTGCTTTGTTCTCTTTTATGGGCCCAACTTTGTCACTTTTTCATTATTTACCCAAGTTTCTGTTTTGGGTTAAATAAAAACCAGTTATTTTTTAATTTAAACCTGTGCCTGACTTTCCTTTGACTGCTCGGTCCATCACACTATAAAAAGAGGTAGAACATAGAATCCAGAAACGGTACTTCTAACTTCAACATCAGACCTACGTTTTTATTCATAAACCAGTGTATGATGGGAAAAAATTTATTGAACAGAATTATTTTAAAAAGTAAACTCATGAAAATGGAAAAGACGTGGACAAAAGTGATGGTACCCTTAACTTAATATTTTGTCGCACAACCATTGAGTCAATCACTGCAATCAAATGATTCCTATAATTGTCCATGAGACTTCTGCACCTCTCAGCAGGTATTTTGGCCCACTCCTCATGAGCAAACTGTTTCAGTTGTCGAAGGTTCAAAGCCTTTTCCAGACGGCATGTTTCAGCTCCTTCCAAATATGCTGAATCGAATTCAGATCAGGGCTCATAGAAGGCCATTTCAGAATAGTCCAATGTTTTCCTCTTAGCCATTCTTGATTGCTTTTAGCTGTGTGTTTTAGGTCATCATCCTGTTGCAAGACCCATGACCTTATCTGTCTCTTTGTTTTGTCATCAATTTTCCTCCTGCAGCCACGTCCAGGGAGGTTGGCTACAGTCCCATGGAGCTTACATTTCTGAATATGTGCAAATGTAGTCAGACATCAACACCAAGCTGCTTGGAGATGGTCTTATAACCTTTCCCTTTAACATGCTTGTCTATAGTTTTCTTTCTAGTCTACTGAGACAACTCTTTCCTTCGCTTCCTCCGGTCCATGTTGAGTGTGGCACACATCATGTCAACAAACAGCACAGCGACTACCTGTAGCCCCATCTATAGGCCCACTGACTGATTAAAGATTGTAGACACCTGTGATGCTAATTAGTGGATACACCTTGATTTGACAGTTGCATTTTGCAGTTGACAGAAGGTTTGTTGATGGAGAGGAGCTGAGCTTTAATGGCTGTCCATCAGCCAACATTTAATTTCATGAATGTGTTTGTGAGAAAAAATGGAAAAGCTCTCTCACACGCAAAGTGTTTTGTATTCTTTTTTGTTCTACAATGTACAAGTATTGAGCAGCTGGGCAAGCTGTTGATTAAATGTTTCTATCAGTTTGCACAATTATTAGAGATGTTGTGAAAGTTGTTCTAATCAGGTATGTTTCTGTGTTAGCATCAATTTATGTGGATTCATTGCGTTTATCTCCTTGCATGAATGAGAGAAAATAATAAAGAGGGCATTGATAGAAATTTCCATAAAAGAGAGGTGTTAGCAGCAGCTTAATAACCTCAGGGGTGAATTAGGAATTCTTTTGTAGTGAAGAACTAATAAGGCCATTGGACAGTGATGGATGAAGCGCTCCTCAGGAACTGACATGTCAATTGTTCTTTCCATAATAGTCTCCTCTGAAGCAAATCAATCTAAGCTTTGTGAGGGGTCTTGTGGATAGTAGTTTGCACTCATAAAATTTACATATGCAAAAGTAGTTGAAAATAAGAATCTGATGGAATTTGGCTGATACTGGTATTACTGAACAGTCAAAAGGGTTTTTAATGGAGTGGCTAACATTGAATAATAATAGCTTTGAAAGAATAAAGTTTGTGTACAAAAAAACAAAGTAAATCTTATACTAAAGTACACGCTCCAATGTCCCAGTGGGCCAATCACATCCGGAGCCAGTGACCAATCATGTTCCACTTTCTGGATCCTTTCTAAACTCTGTTAACGACAAAGAGTTAGCATTGTTCCATCCATAACTTTCTGGAGTCCTTTGGCAATCGGGGAGTTTACATATATTTTCCTTTTCAACAGCTAAGTGTGTGTCAGATTCCAGATTTATCTTGTTGATTTTGTTTACCCTTTGCCAACATGAAAGAAGAAAAAATAATTACACATAACATTGTAATAAGATGTCACCTATATGTGTTATTTTTTGTGATTAATAAAATTGCTGTGTTTTTTAATATCGAAAACAATGGATTTTATATCTATAACAATGCATTGTTTTGAGTGTGTTCTGCTGTCAAGACAGTATGGGCAGCATAACAGAGTTAAAAATGATAAAATTTTACAATATTTGATCATGAATACTGTTGCGTGGCATTGCTTCAGCGCAGCAGTGAATAGTGAATGTTGCTCATTTGTAAGTTCTTTGAATGAAGAAAAGTAACAAAAGTTTAGTGTAATGATTGTGTTATTAATTTATACAATATTTATATGTAACACTATGTTTATGCTTTTTCTTTGTCACATTATGTATCCATATGCCTTGTTCCATAAAACTCCTCAGAGTCGACTCCTCATGGGGCCAACTGAGGAGGTCAGTAGGTAAGTATTGAGAGTGCTGTGGCAGGGAGGGCCTGGCATAAGGAGGAGGTTCTGGCCAAAGCCACAGCATTTGTTAAGCAGAATGGAGGGGATTCTGCTGACCACAGCGAACGCTCAACCATTTGAACTAATTCCCCCTACAGTGTTCCTACACATGTCTCATTTGGATCATTGTAAAATTTTGGAACAGGCTGTAGGTGAGCACCATCTTCTCCATATATCGATCTGCCAAGTCAAATGGGCTCAATTTCTAAGCCCCACATCTGTATGTTGGTTTAGCATGGTTCCTAGTTTCTATTTCATAGCCGAGAATGGTTTCAATCCATTGACATCTGGGTTATGTGTCCAGCACGCTTCTGCTGCGACTGAACAATAGTCCTGCTCAAAATAGGTTGCAAAACATGATTGACCCAAGTATGGAAAGGGAACCATGTGTATGCTTACTTAATGTTGTAGTATATGTGATTTAATGTGTTGTTGCCTCTGGTGGCACAATTCACATATTGCACAAATTTTGGCAACACAGTTTTTAAGTAAGCTTTATTAAAATACCCTGCAGTTATACATACGGGCCATAGCTATGGCGTCGGTAGAGGATAAATCTTTTCTAAAAAATATAACTCGGCATCATTCAGTTTCTTTCAGAGATGTCAAGCTGATGTGTACACCATGTAATAATGACATCATGTCTACAATGACAGCGTGCAAGTGTCCTTCATTAAAGTGTTGTATGCATTTCTGGTCTTTCCATCAAAACCACAGTCTACTTAAATGTGTCCCACAAAACAGGCAACGTGCCACTCGATGGGTGTCCATCGTGGGTCAAAATGACTGCTTCCAGGTCAGCCTCAGAGTCAGTACGAACCCTTTCCTGTTGATCTTCTTATTTGTAAATTTTGGGATTTGTAAAACATATTGACTTAATTTGTTTTCTGAAATATAATCTTTTTTTCCTGAAATGTTAATTTGTTTTCTGAAAAGTTCATTTGTTCTGGACTTGTAAAGGTGTTTCACAAATTACTGATTTATTTTCTCAAATGTGCACTTATTTTAAAACTTGTAAAAGTGTTTCAGAAATTGTCATGTTGGTTTGAACCTCCTGGCCACCATAATCTAGACTTTCAGTATTTTACATTGTGTCATGGAAAGATTTCACTAAACCCCCTTTTGCTGATAAGCACATCGGACCAACCTGGGCCTGTTATCATGAACAGCTATGAAGAAAGAAATAAACCGTGGCTTGCCCTCAGTAAAGGAATCCCCAAGCCTGACTCAAAGGAAATTTGCCAAGACAGTAGTGAGGTACAATAAGGTCATATAATTGGGTTTATGTCACAGAAAGGAAATTTCAACCTCTTTCCTTGTTTATTTCCTGGACCCAGTGCTTTTGAGAGATAGTTTGATAATTGCAAAACAAGGAGATTATTCCACACAGGGCTGTGTAAAAATCTGAAAATGTTTTTCGGTGCGGTGCTTGAACTTGTTAACTGCTAAATAGTCAAAGGTTCAGTTTGTTTCATTCATTGTTTCTCTTTGTTTTGTTTTTCTTTGTCCAGTTGGTACTTTTGCTTCTCATCAGAAACAATCTGTAAAAGTAGATTGGTGAGATTCACTGTAAATGTATACTTTGAACTAATCAATAGCTCGCGGCAATTTCTTTCTTTGGACATGTATGTGAGAGAAACAAGTTACCAGTGTTAAGAAACTAACTTCTGGTCTTTTTGAATGTATAAAATTGAGAGCAGAATGAGAATGAACTCCAATTCAAGTCAGATTGGTTATTAGACTTTTTAATTAATGATGAAATATATGAGATTGACTTTAAATTAAATTATGTAATAGAACAATTTAAATAGCCCTGTTCTACACCACACAGAATTTTGCTCCTTGTCCCATTGGTAGGGCAGAAATCATTTGTTGACTCTCTGGATGATTCAAATAGTGGGGACCCGGTAATTTAACCACACATATAGTAGAATTTCTCAAAAGGAAAACACAAATTGTTTTAGTTTCTAACTCTGGTTGCTGCTTGGGAAAGAGGTCATCAAGCACAGCTCCGAGAAGAAAGGGGAGGACCTGGTGATGCACAGATAAAGGAGGGGTATGTTTGAAATGTTCAGTTTCACTGACCTGTAGAGCGGTGGATGGGTGGAGCAAAAGAACTGCGGTGACTTCAGAGGGTTTGACGATAGGGAGGTGCAAGTAACCAGACTGTCAGAAGGGATAAATCCGTGGACAGAAAAGGTTGTTATACACTGAAGGCTTGGAAGAAAATGTTGGATCTATACTGGTTCAAGGTGGTCGATAATCTGGCAAGGAGGCAGAGACTGAGAGGTGTTTAAGTTGAGCGGGACCCAGGTGAGACAGGTAAGCAATCAGGCATGACAGGTGAGCTGAACGAATGACTAAACGCAGCATGGACATGACACAGAATATGAATCATGACAGTATCCCCACCTCATTGTCCGGCAACAGAAGGACCACCTGGCTGGTCAGGATTACAGTGATGAAAATCCCTTATAAAGACTGGCACCCAGGAGTGCTCCTCTGGCCTGCATCTCTCCCAGTCCACCAGGTAATGGATGACACGACCCCAATATGGGACACCTTTCATGTGTCCCATGTGAAAGGTGTCCCATGTGATATGGGACACATGAAAGGTGGGACAAATTCTGATGGTCCTAGGGAGGCAGAGCCAAACAACCACTGGGTTGATGGCTTTGGTAATCAGGAAGGGAAATGCGGAGCTAGCTTGTGGTTCTCTGATGGGATGGTTTAGCCTGACTAAACCATCCCATCAGATGGTTTAGTCATCTGATGGGATGGTTCAGATGAACCATCCCATCTGAACCATCCCATGGTTTAGTCATGGGATGACTAAACCATCCCATCAGATGGTTTAGTCAGGTTCATCATTTTTGGATGAACCGGATGAACCGGAGCATCAGCAAGCTCTGATGAACTCTGTGACATCTTGAAGCATAGTTCCCCACCAGAAACAACTTTTGATCACCAATAGGGCCTTAGTGATTCCAGGATGACAAAAAAGTCAAGATTCATGACAAAATCAGAGTTCCTCTGGTATGAAATGATCAGGGACAAATAGTTGATCCTTTGGACAACTCTCTGGGATGGGGTTTTGCTGATGGGCCTCGCTTATTTTCTGCTCAAGTTTGGTAACTGCTAGCTGTACCAACCTGGGAAGCACTTAGTCCACATGCCTTGCCTCCTGCACCTCCTCTGGAGTTTCATTAAGCCTGGACAGTGTGTCAAGCTTTGTGTTCTTACTTCCTGGATTGCCTGGGGTTGAGTATCCTTACTGACTTGAGGTACTGCATATTTTTATGAGCAGTCCAAACCACGAAGGGTTCCTTAGCTCCCTCCAGCCAGTGCCTCCACTTCTCTAATGCCAGTTTATCCGCCACAGTTCACAGTCACCAACATTATGCAGAAGACAACTTCCTGGAAAAGAAAGCCCATGGGTGAGTCTTTCCATCAATACACCTCTGACTGAGTATGGCTCCCACTGCTGAAGCATCAACATCTATGATGAATTAGTGGGAAGGGTTTGGTGAGTGGAGGACAGGAGCTGAGGTGAATGCCCTCTTGAGGCAGTCAAAGGTCTTAGCAGCAGTCTTACCCCAAATGAACTGGCACTTGGATGAGGCAAGGCCATGAAGTGGAGAGGCCACAGACCTGATTTTTGGATGATCCGGAGATGAAAGTTTGGAAATCCTAGAAATCTTTATAGTTGTCTATGGTCTTGTGGGAGGGGTCAGTTCTTGACAGTGTCTGTCTTGCTGAGGTCCATGGAGATCTTGTTAGAGATGATGAAACCCAAGGCAGTAGTAGAAGGTTTGTGAAACTCACATTTCTCTCCAGAAAAAAACAGGTTGTTTTGCAGCAAACAGAGAATGACGGAACAAACATGAGCTTGATGGGCCATGAGATCCTTAGAGAAAATCAAAATGTCATCCAGGTAAACACAAACAAAACATCTAACCATGTCCCTGAGGACGTCATTGACGAGTGCCTGGAACACCGCTGAAGCATTGGTCAGGCCAAAAGGCTTCACGAGGAATTCGTAATGGCCCTGGCCTCTTGAGGCTGTGCAGGCTCTTTTTTATTGTTATGCAGGTCAGCTGTGAGAGCACACCTTCTGATTGGCTGCCTGGAAGCTGCAGGAGCTACACCTCATTGGACCAGCAGAGGATTGCAAGCCAATCAGATGTTTATGAGCCTCACCTGTGCACTATAAGAGGCCTGGAAATCATTCCTCCTATGGGGCAGCTAGTAGGAAGAGGTTTTGTTCAGCTGCTCCCCACCTTTTGTATTTTACTACTGCTTTTGGGCAAATTTGGAACATTTTGTTGTTTGGTCTGCTAAAGCAGTTTGACTTGGTTGTTTGCTTTTTCAAGCTAGAAGCTTGTGCTTGGGAGGTTTGGTGCTCCTTTCGTGTCTTTTCTTTTGGGTTATTTGAGTTTACTTTGGCATGACTTGTTTGGACACTTTGTAATTTAATTTACACTTAATATTCTTTAGTTTGTTAGTCCTCCTTGTTTTTTTCTCTCTCCTGTATTATTTAGGTTAAATTGTATTGTGTTTTGGTTCTGCGAAACCTCCTTTTTTGTAATAAATCACTTTTTATATATTCCCTTTTTCTCTGGACATTTTTATGTTACCATCCCTGAATCCCTAGACCATGGGGGTGTAACATCGAGCTTGGTAAAAACTGTGGATCCCTGAATCAGGTCGAAGACAGTGCTGATTAGGGGAAATGGGTAACAATTTTTTCTGTGATTCCATTCAGCCCTCTGTAGTCGATACAGGGTCTTAAGGTACCATGTTTTTTCCCACAAAGAACAAGCCTGCTCCCACTGGGGAGGAAGAATGGCGGATGGTACCTGCCTTGAGAGTGCATCACTTATATAATCCCTCATGGCCTTGTCCTCTGGGCTAGAGGCTCTGGGCCAGAAAAAGGGAACAAACAACCCCTGGGGAAAAAAAAGTACCAGGAACCGGATGGACGGCACAATCATAAGGCCAATGAGGTGGAAGTGAAGGGTTCGATGCTTGTTAAAGACCTCCTTGAGGTCATAAGCAGTGGGTACCTTGGATAAGTCAGGGTAGGTCTCCTGACCACTGACTGGTAGGGACAGAACAGGGGACCGAAGATGCTAAGAGGCAAGAGGAATAGCAAGTTGGTGATCATCCCATCACCTCACTATTCACCCAATCAATGTGGGGGTTGTGTCTGCTCAGCCAAGTGGCCCCCAAAATGACAGGGGGCCCATGGGGATTTATGATCAGGAAGAAAATAAGTTAATGGTGATTCCCTGAAACACTGAACTTTATAGGACATGTTTCATGGGTGACCTGGTGAAATATGTGGCCAACAATTGCCAAAACTTCAAGACACTTGGGTAGGAGTTGGATTCCAGGAGACTTCACAGTCCATTAACTCAGTGTCTGACCCTGAATCAAAAAGGACATATAGGTGCTGGGTAAGACCATCGTCTGTATTCATATTCTTACCATATTTCATGTCATTACTTGAAGCTATTACATTTTTGCACTTTTGTTAGTAATAACTTATCAACAGAAACACTCGTATGTCACGTGAATATCTCTGACATAAGAGATTAATTATGAAAAAAAAGAAGACATCAGATTAACTAAACAAAATTTTCTATGCCTCCTTTAAAGAAAAAGCCAACTGTTTTTTAAAGCTTGAGCATGGATTAGAGCCGGTGTTAGGAAAGCAGTTCTGACAGTTATCTTTCAGTGTTGTTCAAGAACAGAATCAATGCAGTAGTATTGTAACATTTCAGGATGATGATAGGTGGATGGATATTGGTTTATAGCATTGTAAAATTGTGATATTTCCTTCATGGACTTAAAAAAGGAACACTATCCATTTTAATGCTTTTTGTTTTCTGTCTTCTGCTTCCCATATGAGGTTTTCTTTGTCTTCTAAATGATTTTTTTTATTTTATTTTTTATTAACAATATCATTTATCGACTGCTCAAAGTCCTAAAACAGTTGAAACATATAAGTGAGGTCACTTATAGAAGGACCACCTGGCTGGTCAGGATTACAGTGATGAAAGTCCCTTATAAAGACTGGCACCCAGGAGTGCTCCTCTGGCCTGCATCTCTCCCAGTCCACCAGGTAATGGATGACACGACCCCAATATGGGACACCTTTCATGTGTCCCATGTGAAAGGTGTCCCATGT